>JACAZE010000021.1:787500-790000 GCA_014461115.1 Mycena chlorophos
TAGTTAACTAACTAGGCTAGTTAGTTAGATTCGTCTAGTTAGTTAGCTAGCTAGCTAGTCTAGTTAGTTAGCTAACTAGCTAGTCTAGTTAGTTAACTCGTTCGCTCCGTTATAAAAGGCCTACTTGACAGACCTTGGTATCCACGGCCATAGGACTTCGAAAGCACCGCATCCCGTCCGATCTGCGCAGTTAACCGAAGTGCCGCCTAGTTAGTACCACGGTGGGGGACCACGCGGGAATCCTGGGTGCTGTGGTTTTTGCGTCAACTCGACAGTTAACTTACCTTACCTTACCTTATGGCTGAGTCGACAAGTTTGAAGTCCTAACTTACCTTACCTTACCTGACCAACTAGCGAGTCTCATTAGGTTGTAAGTTAAGAGCCAACTTACCTTACCTTACAACTAACTAGGCTAGTTAGTTAGCGAGCACAACTAGTTGTGCAACTAGTTGGTTAGTTAGCTGCTAACTTACCTACAAGTTGCGCATCTAGATAGATACATTCATTAGAGTCGTAAGTTAACAGCTAACTTACCTTACCCTACCTTACTTACTTGTCTGACTTCATTAGATTGGATTTGCTCAAGTCGATAGGTTTCATTAGATTCGAAAACCTAATGAAACTTTAGGGCCGGCTTGTAAGTTAGTTAACTAGATTAACTAATCGAGTTGGAAAGGGATGCATTGGATAGAGGAAAAATATGCGCGTGTTTTCAACTTCAGAACCCCACCCTGAATCTCAGCCGTTGCTTAGCTATAGGCCTTACTTACGGAACTAAATTTCCTTTTTAGGAAATAATTTCGCCCGCGTAATTGTGGACACTGGTTTTCACGGTTTTTGCAGATTTGTTCCACTGTGGCGCTCAGATGGGTCAAAACCCTATGTATGGGAAGAAAGATGGTTGGTGGTGCATGCTAGGCTTTGGTGGCTTGACTTTCGATACATGACTTTTCCTATTGGCAGCTCGAATCTATGGGTTTGAATGGCTATGTGGCTTGACTTCATGGGCAATCTATGTTTGAATGGGATATGCTTGACTTCTATGTGGACACCTTCTCCCCTTGGTTGGTGTCCGAGATGACCTTGGCCTCACTCTAAATCCTCGAGGCCAGGGAGCAAGGCGGACTTTGGGCTCTCTGCTTGAGGCTCTTCTTCTTGAAGCCTCAGGTCTTGAGCTATGGGACATTGATTGTTCCATAGGCTAAGATCTGAGGCTTTGAGAAGAAGAGATAAAGAAGAGAGTTCAAAGATGGAAAGGGGAAAGAAGGGAACTTGAGGGTGGGCTTGGGAAATGGGATGGGATTTGGCAAAGAGAAAAATGGGATTGGATTGAAATGAATGAAGATTAGAATAAGAATAAGAATACAATGAATAGGCAATGGTATTCATATTGAACACAGCCAAACCTCGAGCATGACTTTGGGCCGGTGAACCTATTGGACTAGTTAGTCTAGTTAGTTCCTAACCCTAACAACTAGCTAGACTAGTTAGTTAACTAACTAGCTAGACTAGTTAGTTAACAACTAGCTAGTCTAGTTAGTTAGCTATTGGTAAGGTAAGTAACAGGTTAACTTACCTGTTGGTAAGGTAAGATAAGTTAGCGGGGCTGGCCAGTTAGGTTCACAGCTAGCTAGTCTAGTTAGTTAACAACTAGCTAGTCTAGTTAGCTAGCCGGTTAGAGTCGAGGCACTTTAGGGTGGGCTGACTGACTTGGCATGGGTGGGCTGTTAGCTATCGGTAAGGTAAGTAAGAGGCTAACTTACCTGCTCGCTGGTAAGGTAAGTTGACAGTCAACTTACCTGTTGGTAGTTCTAGTCGAGTTAGTTAAGTGTTAACTAGCTAGTCTAGTTAGCTGTTAACTAACTAGACTAGCTAGTTAGAGTCGAGGCACTTTAGGGTGGGCTGACTGACTTGTGGATGGGCTAACTAGCTAGTCTAGTTAGCTCGCTAGTTAGAGGGCTAGCCTAGGGAGTTGACTTACGGTAAGGTAAGTTGTAGGTTAACTTATCTGTTGGTTGCTGGTTAACTTATGGCCACTTTAGGGTGGGTTTGGTTGTTGAGTTAACTTACCTGTTGGTTAGCTGACTTATGGTAAGGTAAGTTGTAGGCTAACTTACCTGCTGGTAAGGTAAGGTAAGTTAACAGTTAACTTACAAGAGCGATTTGCGGCTGGTTTCTTGACTTTCAGGTAAGGGTCCCAACTGAACACAGGTTAGTTTGAAGGTCCTCCTATGGCCTGGCCAAGTTTCATCTTTCTCAATCCCCCATTGGGTTCGTTTGAATGCCCCCTTCCAAGACCCAATGGAACTTGAAACTTGAATAGCCTTTTCAATACCCCAAAAAAACCAAAGTTGTAGAGAATCAGAATCTGAACAACTTCAATTGACCAACCCACACCCGCAGCTCAATGGTTGGCTAGGTATTCCACTGACAAGGTTGAAAAGACTCGATGTTTCGCGAGTATTTTGCGATTTGCGGCCCACCTATTGACTTTTGGGTG
>JACAZE010000021.1:800000-802500 GCA_014461115.1 Mycena chlorophos
TTTCATTAGATTCGAAAACCTAATGAAACTTTAGGGCCGGCTTGTAAGTTAGTTAACTAGATTAACTAATCGAGTTGGAAAGGGATGCATTGGATAGAGGAAAAATATGCGCGTGTTTTCAACTTCAGAACCCCACCCTGAATCTCAGCCGTTGCTTAGCTATAGGCCTTACTTACGGAACTAAATTTCCTTTTTAGGAAATAATTTCGCCCGCGTAATTGTGGACACTGGTTTTCACGGTTTTTGCAGATTTGTTCCACTGTGGCGCTCAGATGGGTCAAAACCCTATGTATGGGAAGAAAGATGGTTGGTGGTGCATGCTAGGCTTTGGTGGCTTGACTTTCGATACATGACTTTTCCTATTGGCAGCTTGCTTGAATCTATCTATGTATGTAATGGACTTTGACTTTTCCTATCCATGGGATATGCTTGACTTCTATGTGGACACCTTCTCCCCTTGGTTGGTGTCCGAGATGACCTTGGCCTCACTCTAAATCCTCGAGGCCAGGGAGCAAGGCGGACTTTGGGCTCTCTGCTTGAGGCTCTTCTTCTTGAAGCCTCAGGTCTTGAGCTATGGAACACAGATTGTTTCCATAGGTTAAGATCTGAGGCTTTGAGAAGAAGAGATAAAGAAGAGAGTTCAAAGATGAAAAGGGGGAAAAAGGGAACTTGAGGGTGGGCTTGGGAAATGGGATGGGATTTGGCAAAGGGAAAAATGGGATTGGAATGAAATGAAATGAAGATATGAATAAGAATACAATGAATAGAGAAGAGTATCTATCATTTCATTGAACACAGCCAAACCTCGAGCATGACTTTGGGCCGGTGAACCTATTGGACTAGTTAGTCTAGTTAGTTCCTAACCCTAACAACTAGCTAGACTAGTTAGTTAACAACTAGCTAGTCTAGTTAGTTAGCTATTGGTAAGGTAAGTAACAGGTTAACTTACCTGTTGGTAAGGTAAGGTAAGTTAGCGGGGTTGGCCAGTTAGGTTCACAGCTAGCTAGTCTAGTTAGTTAACAGCTAGCTAGTCTAGTTAGCTAGCCGGTTAGAGTCAAGGCACTTTAGGGTGGGCTGACTGACTTGGCATGGGTGGGCTGTTAGCTATTGGTAAGGTAAGTAAGAGGCTAACTTACCTGCTCGCTGGTAAGGTAAGTTGACAGTCAACTTACCTGTTGGTCGAGTTAGTTAAGTGTTAACTAGCTAGTCTAGTTAGCTGTTAACTAGCCAGTCTAGTTAGCTGTTAACTAACTAGACTAGCTAGTTAGAGTCGAGGCACTTCAGGGTGGGCTGACTGACTTGTGGATGGGCTAACTAGCTAGTCTAATTAGTTAACTTACGGTAAAGCACGTTGTCGGTTAACTTATGAGGGTGGGTCGCTGACTTTCTAGTTAGTCTAGTTAGTTAGTTGGCTAACTAGCTAGTCTAGTTAGCTCGCTAGTTAGAGGGCTAGCCTAGGGAGTTGACTTACGGTAAGGTAAGTTGTAGGTTAACTTATCTGTTGGTTGCTGGTGAACTTATGGCCACTTTAGGGTGGGTTTGGTTGTCGAGTTAACTTACCTGTTGGTTAGCTGACTTATGGTAAGGTAGGTTGTAGGCTAACTTACCTGCTGGTAAGGTAAGGTAAGTTAACAGTTAACTTACAAGAGCGATTTGCGGCCGGCCTCTTGACTTTCAGGTAAGGGTCCCAACTGAACACAGGTTAGTTTGAAGGTCCTCTATGGCCTGGCCAAGTTTCATCTTTCTCAATCCCCCATTGGGTTGCTTTGAAGGCCCCCTTCCAAGATCTATTGGAACTTGAAACTTGAATAGGATTTTCAATACCCCAAAAAACCAAAGTTGGAGATAATCCAAATCTGAACAACTTCAATTGACCAACCCATACCCGCAGCTCAACGGTTGGTTAGATATCCCGCTAACAAAGTTCAAAAGACTCGATGTTTCGCGAGTATTTTGCGTTTTGCGGCCGACCTATTGACTTTTGGGTGGGGGTCCCAACTGAACATAGGTTAGTTTGAAGGTCCTCTATGACCTGGCAAAGTTTCAAAATTTTCAATACCCCCATTAGATTCGCTTGAATACCCCCTTCCAAGACCTATTGGAACTTGAATACACTTTACAAAACCAAAGTTGTGCAGAATCAAAAACTGAACAACTTCAATTGACCAACCTATACCCACAGCTCAATGGTTGGCTAGATGTTACCACTCATAAGTTAGTTGTTAACTTACCTTACCTTACGACTCGTAAGTTAGCTGCTAACTTACCTCACCTTACCGGCTCCAAGACCCTCCACTAGTTGTGCAACTAGTTGCTGCTAACTAGTTGCGCAACTAGTTCTTACCTTCACCCATAGGTAGACCTAATGGTTGCTGAACTAGTGGCCCAACTAGAGTTGGCTCAAACCTAATGGTCGCCAGTCAAGTCCAAAACCTATCCAAGCATTAGTTCGGATTTGCTCAAGTCGATAGGTTTCATTAGATTCGAAAACATAGCCCAA
>JACAZE010000021.1:812500-815000 GCA_014461115.1 Mycena chlorophos
ATGGGCAATCTATGTGTTTGAATGGGATATGCTTGACCTCTATGTGGACACCTTCTCCCCTTGGTTGGTGTCCGAGATGACCTTGGCCTCACTCTAAATCCTCGAGGCCAGGGAGCAAGGCGGACTTTGGGCTCTCTGCTTGAGGCTCTTCTTCTTGAAGCCTCAGGTCTTGAGCTATGGAAACAGTTGTTTCCATAGGTTAAGATCTGAGGCTTTGAGAAGAAGAGATAAAGAAGAGAGTTCAAAGAGGGAAAGGGGAAAGAAGGGAACTTGAGGGTGGGCTTGGGAAATGGGATGGGATTTGGCAAAGAGAAAAATGGGATTGGATTGAAATGAATGAAGATTAGAATAAGAATAAGAATACAATGAATAGGCAATGGTATTCATATTGAACACAGCCAAACCTCGAGCATGACTTTGGGCCGGTGAACCTATTGGACTAGTTAGTCTAGTTAGTTCCTAACCCTAACAACTAGCTAGACTAGTTAGTTAACTAACTAGCTAGACTAGTTAGTTAACAACTAGCTAGTCTAGTTAGTTAGCTATTGGTAAGGTAAGTAACAGGTTAACTTACCTGTTGGTAAGGTAAGGTAAGTTAGCGGGGTTGGCCAGTTAGGTTCACAGCTAGCTAGTCTAGTTAGTTAACAGCTAGCTAGTCTAGTTAGCTAGCTAGTTAGAGTCGAGGCACTTTAGGGTGGGCTGACTGACTTGGCTTGCGCGGGGGGGTGGTAAGGTAAGTTAGTGTCTAACTTACCTGTTGGTAAGGTAAGTTAACGGTTAACTTACCTGTTGGTAGTTAACAGCTAGCTAGTCGAGTTAGTTAAGTGTTAACTAGCCAGGCTAGTTAGCTGTTAACTAACTAGTCTAGTTAGTTAGAGTCGAGGCACTTTAGGGTGGGCTGGACTTGTGGATGGGCTAACTAGCTAGCCTAGTTAGTTAACTTATGCTGACTTATGGCCAACTTTAGGGTGGGTTGCTGACTTTCTAGTTAGTCTAGTTAGTTAGTTGGCTACTAGCTAGCCTAGTTAGTTAGCTAGTTAGAGGGCTAGCCTAGGGAGTTGACTTACGGTAAGGTAAGTTGTAGGTTAACTTATCTGTTGGTTGCTGGTTAACTTATGGCCACTTTAGGGTGGGTTTGGTTGTTGAGTTAACTTACCTGTTGGTTAGCTAACTTACGGTAAGGTAAGTTGTAGGCTAACTTACCTGCTGGTAAGGTAAGGTAAGTTAACAGATAACTTATGATAGCGATTTGTGGCCGGACTATTGACTTTCAGGTAGGGGTCCCAACTGAACATAGGTTAGTTTGAAGGTCCTCTATGACCTGGCAAAGTTTCATTTTTTTCAATACCCCCAATAGGTTCATTTGAATACCCAGACCTAACTCAGATACATTTTTTCAATACCCCCAAAACCAAAGTTGTAGAGAACTGAAATCTGAACAACTTTAGTTCAGTAACCCATATCCACAGCTCAATGGTTGGCTCGATATCCCGCTAGCAAAGTTCAAAAGACTCGATGTTTCGCGAGTATTTTGCGATTTGCGGCCCACCTATTGACTTTCAGGTGGGGGTCCAAACTGAACATAGGTTGGTTTGGAGGTCCTCTATGACCTGGCCAAGTTTCATCTTTTTCAATACCCCCATTAGGTTCGCTTGAATCCCCCCTTCCAAGATCTATTGGAACTTGAATACACTTTACAAAACCAAAGTTGTGCAGAATCAAAAACTGAACAACTTCAATTGACCAACCTATACCCACAGCTCAATGGTTGGCTAGATGTTACCACTCATAAGTTAGTTGTTAACTTACCTTACCTTACGACTCGTAAGTTAGCTGCTAACTTACCTCACCTTACCGGCTCCAAGACCCTCCACTAGTTGTGCAACTAGTTGCTGCTAACTAGTTGCGCAACTAGTTCTTACCTTCACCCATAGGTAGACCTAATGGTTGCTGAACTAGTGTGGCCCAACTAGAGTGTCAAGTCCAAAACCTATCAAAACATTAGTTTGGATTTGCTCAAGTCGATAGGTTTGATTAGATTTCAAAACATAGCCCAACTTTAGGGCCGGGGTGGGTCAAAATTTATTTTTGGCTGGGAGTAGGACCGTTCGAAAGTAGAAAAATATGCGCGTGTTTCCAACTTCAGAACCCCACCCTGAATCTCAACCGTCGTGGCGCTGTGGGGCTTACTCGCCGAACTAAATTTCCTTTTTAGGAAATAATTTCGCCCGCGTTATTGTGGACACCTGTTTTCACGGTTTTTTGCGATTTGTTCCACTATGGCGCTCAGACCCCCCCAATCCCTATATATGAAGGGAAGACTGAAGTAAGGTGTACTATGAAGGCTAGCAATGGCCGCTATAGTACACTTTATCTAGGTTGCCAACTTCACATAGGGGCTGAAAGCGGTGTTCATTGCCAGTGCTGCGGCCAGTGCTTTGAACTAGTCGAGTACGTTCCGAATGTATGGGAAATGGCTAGCTTACCTTGAATCGGGCTA
>JACAZE010000021.1:847500-850000 GCA_014461115.1 Mycena chlorophos
AGTAGGTTTTGCCTTATAACTAACCAACTAACTAGACTAGTTAGTTAGCGAGTTGGAAGTTAAAAGCTAACTTACCTTACCTTACAACTAACTAGTCTAGTTACTTAGTGAGTACATTCATTCATTAGGTTTGAGTTTGTCAGTTAACAGCTAACTTACCATCCCTGACAACTAGCTAGCCTAGTTAGTTAGTTAGTTGGTAACAACTAGTTGCGCAGCTAGTTACTCGATTTGCGGCCGACCTATTGACTTCAAGGTAGGAGTCCAAACTGAACATAGGCAGGTTTGAAGGTCCTCTATAGCCTGAGGCCAAGTTGCATTTAACTAGTTGTACAACTAGGTTGAGCGCATTTAACTAGATGAACTAATTATCTCGGAAAGGGATGCATTGGATAGAGGAAAAATATGTGCGTGTTTTCAACTTCAGAACCCCTACCTGAATCTCAGCCGTTGCTTAGCTATGAGCCTTACTTGCGGAACTAAATTTCCTTTTTAGGAAATAATTTCGCCCGCGTTATTGTGGACACTGGTTTTCACGGTTTTTGCAGATTGGTTCCACTGTGGCGCTCAGATGGGTCAAAACCCTATGTATGGGAAGAAAGATGGTTGGTGGTGCATGCTAGGCTTTGGTGGCTTGACTTTCGATACATGACTTTTCCTATTGGCAGCTTGCTTGAATCTATCTATGTATGTAATGGACTTTGACTTTTCCTATCCATGGGATATGCTTGACCTCTATGTGGACACCTTCTCCCCTTGGTTGGTGTCCGAGATGACCTTGGCCTCACTCTAAATCCTCGAGGCCAGGGAGCAAGGCGGACTTTGGGCTCTCTGCTTGAGGCTCTTCTTCTTGAAGCCTCAGGTCTTGAGCTATGGAAACAGTTGTTTCCATAGGTTAAGATCTGAGGCTTTGAGAAGAAGAGATAAAGAAGAGAGTTCAAAGATGAAAAGGGGGAAAAAGGGAACTTGAGGGTGGGCTTGGGAAATGGGATGGGATTTGGCAAAGGGAAAAATGGGATTGGAATGAAATGAAATGAAGATATGAATAAGAATACAATGAATAGAGAAGAGTATCTATCATTTCATTGAACACAGCCAAACCTCGAGCATGACTTTGGGCCGGTGAACCTATTGGACTAGTTAGTCTAGTTAGTTCCTAACCCTAACAACTAGTTAGTTAGCAAGTTAACAACTAGCTAGACTAGTTAGTTAGCTATTGGTAAGGTAAGTAACAGGTTAACTTACCTGTTGGTAAGGTAAGGTAAGTTAGCGGGGTTGGCCAGTTAGGTTCACAGCTAGCTAGTCTAGTTAGTTAGCTAACTAGCTAGTCTAGTTAGCTAGCCGGTTAGAGTCGAGGCACTTTAGGGTGGGCTGACTGACTTGGCATGGGTGGGCTGTTAGCTATTGGTAAGGTAAGTAAGAGGCTAACTTACCTGCTCGCTGGTAAGGTAAGTTGACAGTCAACTTACCTGTTGGTAGTTAACAGCTAGCTAGTCGAGTTAGTTAAGTGTTAACTAGCCAGGCTAGTTAGCTGTTAACTAACTAGACTAGCTAGTTAGAGTCGAGGCACTTTAGGGTGGGCTGACTGACTTGTGGATGGGCTAACTAGCTAGTCTAGTTAGCTCGCTAGTTAGAGGGCTAGCCTAGGGAGTTGACTTACGGTAAGGTAAGTTGTAGGTTAACTTATCTGTTGGTTGCTGGTGAACTTATGGCCACTTTAGGGTGGGTTTGGTTGTCGAGTTAACTTACCTGTTGGTTAGCTGACTTATGGTAAGGTAGGTTGTAGGCTAACTTACCTGCTGGTAAGGTAAGGTAAGTTAACAGTTAACTTACAAGAGCGATTTGCGGCCGGCCTCTTGACTTTCAGGTAAGGGTCCCAACTGAACACAGGTTAGTTTGAAGGTCCTCTATGGCCTGGCCAAGTTTCATCTTTCTCAATCCCCCATTGGGTTCGTTTGAATGCCCCCTTCCTTCCAAGACCCAATGGAACTTGAAACTTGAATAGCCTTTTCAATACCCCAAAAAACCAAAGTTGTAGAGAATCAGAATCTGAACAACTTCGATTGACCAACCCATACCCGCAGCTCAATGGTTGGCTAGGTATTCCACTGACAAGGTCGAAAAGACTCGATGTTTCGCGAGTATTTTGCGATTTGCGGCCCACCTATTGACTTTTGGGTGGGGGTCCCAACTGAACACAGGTTAGTTTGAAGGTCCTCTATGACCTGGCAAAGTTTCAAAATTTTCAATACCCCTATTAGATTCGCTTGAATCCCCCCCCTCCTTCCAAGACCTATTGGAACTTGAATACACTTTACAAAACCAAAGTTGTGCAGAATCAAAAACTGAACAACTTCAATTGACCAACCTATACCCACAGCTCAATGGTTGGCTAGATATTACCACTCATAAGTTAGTTGTTAACTTACCTTACCTTACGACTCGTAAGTTAGCTGCTAACTTACCTCACCTTACCGGCTCCAAGACCCTCCACTAGTTG
>JACAZE010000021.1:860000-862500 GCA_014461115.1 Mycena chlorophos
AATGGACTTTGACTTTTCCTATCCATGGGATATGCTTGACTTCTATGTGGACACCTTCTCCCCTTGGTTGGTGTCCGAGATGACCTTGGCCTCACTCTAAATCCTCGAGGCCAGGGAGCAAGGCGGACTTTGGGCTCTCTGCTTGAGGCTCTTCTTCTTGAAGCCTCAGGTCTTGAGCTATGGAAACAGTTGTTTCCATAGGTTAAGATCTGAGGCTTTGAGAAGAAGAGATAAAGAAGAGAGTTCAAAGAGGGAAAGGGGAAAGAAGGGAACTTGAGGGTGGGCTTGGGAAATGGGATGGGATTTGGCAAAGGGAAAAATGGGATTGGAATGAAATGAAATGAAGATATGAATAAGAATACAATGAATAGAGAAGAGTATCTATCATTTCATTGAACACAGCCAAACCTCGAGCATGACTTTGGGCCGGTGAACCTATTGGACTAGTTAGTCTAGTTAGTTCCTAACCCTAACAACTAGCTAGACTAGTTAGTTAACAACTAGCTAGTCTAGTTAGTTAGCTATTGGTAAGGTAAGTAACAGGTTAACTTACCTGTTGGTAAGGTAAGGTAAGTTAGCGGGGTTGGCCAGTTAGGTTCACAGCTAGCTAGTCTAGTTAGTTAACAGCTAGCTAGTCTAGTTAGCTAGCCGGTTAGAGTCAAGGCACTTTAGGGTGGGCTGACTGACTTGGCATGGGTGGGCTGTTAGCTATTGGTAAGGTAAGTAAGAGGCTAACTTACCTGCTCGCTGGTAAGGTAAGTTGACAGTCAACTTACCTGTTGGTAGTTAACAGCTAGCTAGTCGAGTTAGTTAAGTGTTAACTAGCCAGGCTAGTTAGCTGTTAACTAACTAGACTAGCTAGTTAGAGTCGAGGCACTTTAGGGTGGGCTGACTGACTTGTGGATGGGCTAACTAGCTAGCCTAGTTAGTTAACTTATGCTGACTTATGGCCAACTTTAGGGTGGGTTGCTGACTTTCTAGTTAGTCTAGTTAGTTAGTTGGCTAACTAGCTAGCCTAGTTAGTTAGCTAGTTAGAGGGCTAGCCTAGGGAGTTGACTTACGGTAAGGTAAGTTGTAGGTTAACTTATCTGTTGGTTGCTGGTTAACTTATGGCCACTTTAGGGTGGGTTTGGTTGTTGAGTTAACTTACCTGTTGGTTAGCTGACTTATGGTAAGGTAAGTTGTAGGCTAACTTACCTGCTGGTAAGGTAAGGTAAGTAAACAGGTTAACTTACAAGAGCGATTTGCGGCCGGACTCTTGACTTTCAGGTGGGGGTCCAAACTGAACATAGGTTGGTTTGGAGGTCCTCCTATGACCTGGCCAAGTTTCATCTTTTTCAATACCCCCATTAGGTTCGCTTGAATCCCCCCTTCCAAGATCTATTGGAACTTGAAACTTGAATAGGATTTTCAATACCCCAAAAAACCAAAGTTGGAGATAATCCAAATCTGAACAACTTCAATTGACCAACCCATACCCGCAGCTCAACGGTTGGTTAGATATCCCGCTAACAAAGTTCAAAAGACTCGATGTTTCGCGAGTATTTTGCGTTTTGCGGCCGACCTATTGACTTTTGGGTGGGGGTCCCAACTGAACATAGGTTAGTTTGAAGGTCCTCTATGACCTGGCAAAGTTTCAAAATTTTCAATACCCCCATTAGATTCGCTTGAATACCCCCTTCCAAGACCTATTGGAACTTGAATACACTTTACAAAACCAAAGTTGTGCAGAATCAAAAACTGAACAACTTCAATTGACCAACCTATACCCACAGCTCAATGGTTGGCTAGATGTTACCACTCATAAGTTAGTTGTTAACTTACCTTACCTTACGACTCGTAAGTTAGCTGCTAACTTACCTCACCTTACCGGCTCCAAGACCCTCCACTAGTTGTGCAACTAGTTGCTGCTAACTAGTTGCGCAACTAGTTCTTACCTTCACCCATAGGTAGACCTAATGGTTGCTGAACTAGTGTGGCCCAACTAGAGTGTCAAGTCCAAAACCTATCAAAACATTAGTTTGGATTTGCTCAAGTCGATAGGTTTGATTAGATTTCAAAACATAGCCCAACTTTAGGGCCGGGGTGGGTCAAAATTTATTTTTGGCTGGGAGTAGGACCGTTCGAAAGTAGAAAAATATGCGCGTGTTTCCAACTTCAGAACCCCACCCTGAATCTCAACCGTCGTGGCGCTGTGGGGCTTACTCGCCGAACTAAATTTCCTTTTTAGGAAATAATTTCGCCCGCGTTATTGTGGACACCTGTTTTCACGGTTTTTTGCGATTTGTTCCACTATGGCGCTCAGACCCCCCCAATCCCTATATATGAAGGGAAGACTGAAGTAAGGTGTACTATGAAGGCTAGCAATGGCCGCTATAGTACACTTTATCTAGGTTGCCAACTTCACATAGGGGCTGAAAGCGTGTTCATTGCCAGTGCTGCGGCCAGTGCTTTGAACTAGTCGAGTACGTTCCGAATGTATGGGAAATGGCTAGCTTAC
>JACAZE010000021.1:872500-875000 GCA_014461115.1 Mycena chlorophos
GAACCTATTGGACTAGTTAGTCTAGTTAGTTCCTAACCCTAACAACTAGCTAGACTAGTTAGTTAACTAACTAGCTAGACTAGTTAGTTAACAACTAGCTAGTCTAGTTAGTTAGCTATTGGTAAGGTAAGTAACAGGTTAACTTACCTGTTGGTAAGGTAAGGTAAGTTAGCGGGGTTGGCCAGTTAGGTTCACAGCTAGCTAGTCTAGTTAGTTAACAGCTAGCTAGTCTAGTTAGCTAGCCGGTTAGAGTCAAGGCACTTTAGGGTGGGCTGACTGACTTGGCATGGGTGGGCTGTTAGCTATTGGTAAGGTAAGTAAGAGGCTAACTTACCTGCTCGCTGGTAAGGTAAGTTGACAGTCAACTTACCTGTTGGTAGTTAACAGCTAGCTAGTCGAGTTAGTTAAGTGTTAACTAGCCAGGCTAGTTAGCTGTTAACTAACTAGACTAGCTAGTTAGAGTCGAGGCACTTTAGGGTGGGCTGACTGACTTGTGGATGGGCTAACTAGCTAGCCTAGTTAGTTAACTTATGCTGACTTATGGCCAACTTTAGGGTGGGTTGCTGACTTTCTAGTTAGTCTAGTTAGTTAGTTGGCTAACTAGCTAGCCTAGTTAGTTAGCTAGTTAGAGGGCTAGCCTAGGGAGTTGACTTACGGTAAGGTAAGTTGTAGGTTAACTTATCTGTTGGTTGCTGGTTAACTTATGGCCACTTTAGGGTGGGTTTGGTTGTTGAGTTAACTTACCTGTTGGTTAGCTGACTTATGGTAAGGTAAGTTGTAGGCTAACTTACCTGCTGGTAAGGTAAGGTAAGTTAACAGTTAACTTACAAGAGCGATTTGCGGCCGGACTCTTGACTTTCAGGTAAGGGTCCCAACTGAACACAGGTTAGTTTGAAGGTCCTCCTATGGCCTGGCCAAGTTTCATCTTTTTCAATACCCCCATTAGGTTCGCTTGAATCCCCCCTTCCAAGATCTATTGGAACTTGAAACTTGAATAGGATTTTCAATACCCCAAAAAACCAAAGTTGGAGATAATCCAAATCTGAACAACTTCAATTGACCAACCCATACCCGCAGCTCAACGGTTGGTTAGATATCCCGCTAACAAAGTTCAAAAGACTCGATGTTTCGCGAGTATTTTGCGTTTTGCGGCCGACCTATTGACTTTTGGGTGGGGGTCCCAACTGAACATAGGTTAGTTTGAAGGTCCTCTATGACCTGGCAAAGTTTCAAAATTTTCAATACCCCCATTAGATTCGCTTGAATCCCCCCCCTCCTTCCAAGACCTATTGGAACTTGAATACACTTTACAAAACCAAAGTTGTGCAGAATCAAAAACTGAACAACTTCAATTGACCAACCTATACCCACAGCTCAATGGTTGGCTAGATATTACCACTCATAAGTTAGTTGTTAACTTACCTTACCTTACGACTCGTAAGTTAGCTGCTAACTTTACCGGCTCCAAGACCCTCCACTAGTTGTGCAACTAGTTGCTGCTAACTAGTTGCGCAACTAGTTCTTACCTTCACCCATAGGTAGACCTAATGGTTGCTGAACTAGTGTGGCCCAAACTATGGTCGCCAGTCAAGTCCAAAACCTATCAAAACATTAGTTTGGATTTGCTCAAGTCGATAGGTTTGATTAGATTTCAAAACATAGCCCAACTTTAGGGCCGGGGTGGGTCAAAATTTATTTTTGGCTGGGAGTAGGACCGTTCGAAAGTAGAAAAATATGCGCGTGTTTCCAACTTCAGAACCCCACCCTGAATCTCAACCGTCGTGGCGCTGTGGGGCTTACTCGCCGAACTAAATTTCCTTTTTAGGAAATAATTTCGCCCGCGTTATTGTGGACACCTGTTTTCACGGTTTTTTGCGATTTGTTCCACTATGGCGCTCAGACCCCCCCAATCCCTATATATGAAGGGAAGACTGAAGTAAGGTGTACTATGAAGGCTAGCAATGGCCGCTATAGTACACTTTATCTAGGTTGCCAACTTCACATAGGGGCTGAAAGCGTGTTCATTGCCAGTGCTGCGGCCAGTGCTTTGAACTAGTCAGTACGTTCGAATGTATGGGAAATGGCTAGCTTACCTTGAATCGGGCTATTGACACGCTTGCCTCTGCTGCAAGACATACTGGCTTGGGATAGGTTTGAGCTGGGGCTTATTAGGTTTCGTGCCTATGCCTCTATCTAAGTCGTGGATTGCTTTTGCTATTCATGCAATGTTGAAGCGATGTGGATTACTTGCCGATGGCTAAACCTGAAGCAATTAACCAATTGGAAATCTGCTGCGATTGTGCTTGGGGCTTGTCCCTAGGTCGGTTGTTAGTAGTTTCCTATGAAGGCCGTCATCTGTGTTGCTTTTGCGACATGGGGAAGCGTGCTTGAAATATGTGAGTCCAGGGAACAAGGATAGCGTGTTGAGTGATAGTTTGGTTAGTACTTTCGAGGAAAGCTAGGCTTGAACTTGGTATGCTTGGGTGCGATAGCTCCAACC